>BSBK01000543.1:755000-797500 GCA_027943335.1 Chamaecyparis obtusa
CAAAGGAGGAGTTGAGACAGGTGGATGACTCCACACTTTCGGCCATTTCATTTGGCCTTGACACCTATACGGTATATTATAAATTATGTACCCATTAGTTTTTTATATCATTTGGCGTACATTCTTAAATCTCTATCAAGTAGAGCAATAAAATTCATACATTTACTAATATATTGTCATCTTATTGTACTCTTGCATGCTATAGGTGAATGTTAGTGGGTGGCATGAGGGGGTTCCTTCTTCATGTGTCGACAAAAGGAAAGGTAATTAATTGTTTAAGATTAATTATGCATGCATATGTATGCCACTTGTGTGTAGTAATAAATATTTTACTTGCACTTTATTGCATAGGGTGTGGCTCTTGATGATGTCCCGACACAAGTTCGGGAGCCTAGGTTGATAGGCATCTCAATTAAGAGTGATAGCCTGATTGTATGTAGACTTTTACATATTGTTATTTGTATTTTGTAACCAGGTTTATTAAGATGAAGTACATTTATATATAATTGACAATCGTTTTACTCTCATAAGTTACTCCCAGTGTGAGGGAGGGGTCCACAAGAATCTTTTATATCTTTGTTGACCCAGCCCACTATTCCAAAGGAGGGATCAGCGTATCTAATTTTTAATTTTATTTCAATTAATTTGTAATTTTATTATGCTATCATCCTATTTTGTAGATTTATTACTCTATGTTGCACACTCTACTAATCTCATTATTGCAAATATATATTTATAGGTCGGTGTTGGTATTGGTGGCATTGTCCCTTCGCTAGCAAAGACTTATGTTAGGACACCTGATTGTGGTAGGTGACCAAGAGGCCAAGTACATATGTTTGTATTTAGTTATAATTTTAATTCAATTAGTGTTTGAATTATGAATATATATATATATATATATATATATATATATATATATATATATATATATATATATATATATATATATATAATATATATATATATTATATATATATATATATATATATAACAAATCATATAAACTAAGCAATCTAACTTGGGTTTGAACTCATTTTTGATGTAGGATCAATCAGAGCCAAACACTTCTTCAAAGAGGCTACATTTTGATGATCCCCCTATAGCATAGGATGTAGTTTTAGTTTTCTGGTCATTTAGAGATGCCACTTGGCACATTTTGAGATGGCATATATGCCACATTGTACACCTTGAAACATTGATTTTGTAGACATTTTGAAATGGCATGTGCCATATTTGTGAATGGAGATACTTTTCATACATTTGATACTTTCTATATATAGAACATATTCATTTTTATGTTATCTTTGCGTCATCTTTTGTAGACATATTTATTATTCATGTTTATGGAATTGAATGGTGAAGTTATATCTTGACTATGATTATCATTATGATTTAAATTATATCTTGTTAAAGTTATATGTTAATTTGTTTGAATTTTTTTATAATAGATGTAATAAATTACCCAGATGTAATAATTTACATAGGTGTAATAAATTAATACATGTAATAAATTTATTATCCTCAGTCACATACCTTGGGTCACTTGGGTCAAGCATGGTCACGAGCGTTCCAGTGACTCCGTGGTCAAAATGGGGTTATCATTGGCATTAATCTAGCGAACCATAGCCAATGGAGCAGATGGTTCGATGCCAGGATAGACGGTTTGAAAGATACACTATAGAGCTACTTTCAACTCACCCTCACTGCAAGTTTTGGCATCGACTGAGATCGCCTTGCCAAATGCAAATGAAGTCGAATCTGCCAAAATTGAGAGAGGTTATTATAGACCTCGAAAACATGATCCTGTGGCCCTTGACCTTTTGTTGATACCTCTCATGAGGTATGAGATATGAGCGTTGAAAGATCACTACACAATCGTGCTTAGTTCACCTCGGGGTCACTTGCATCAAGCATGGTTGCGAGCATTCCAGTGACTCTATGGGTGGAACAAGGTTGTCACTAGTGTTAATTCAGCTAACCATAGCTAATGAAGTGGATGATTCGATGCTAGGATAGATGGTTTGAAAGATAAATTGTGGAGATACTTTCAACTAACTGATGCAGGAGCATCCTGGGTGTAAGAGCAATCTTACATCGCCCAAAAATATTTTTGTTTTTGAATTCAATAAGGGCTATCCTATGCAGAGATGCTATTTATGGAAAGTTACTATTTTTGGTAATTTTCATCTGTGCTCAGAATGATCTAATTTATTTCTTGGAGGTTCATTTTGGTCATATAAGTCTGCCAGTAAAGTTTCATTTCCAGATCAAGTGCATGTTGGAAGATATTGAAGATTTTCGGTATTGGCAGCAGGGTACAGAAATTTTGAACTCAGTTTTGAAGGCTTTAGAGGCCCCGGATGAGGTTAAAAATTTGGGTGATGGGCGCTTGTGCGGGTCAAGCCTATAGAGCGCTTCGTGGCATTTCTGAAATGGGGTTATAATAGCCGATCGGGTCAACTGGTGATGACTTATGGTCTTCGGAAGTTGGGCCACCTGAAATGGTGAAAAATAATTTTCTTCAAAATTTCTGTTCGGGTTTCAAAGGTTATCTTGAGCCGACTATGATGTAATAAAATGTAAAATAAAATAATTCTAAGTTTGGTCAACCTTATTGGCTAAAATTCTGGAACCTTCCAGGCGGTGGAAAATTGCCTATATAAGGAAGGCTGCATTATTGTCTTAGGCAGTTCAGAATAGTCTAGGTAATAGATCTGGGTAATAGTTCGAGGCTTTGTCCTACAGAATATTGTAAGGGAATGCCCATGTGGCTTTGCATATTGTAATTCTGAAAGTTTATAATTCCACATTTGTGGAGATAATAAGAAGCCAATTTTCTATTCTTGCATATTGTTGTTGTTTCTCTATTTCTGTTATGTGTTTGTGGTATTAAGGGGAGCACCCTTCATCAAGTGGTATCAGAGAAGGATTTCTTGAGTGTGTAAACAGATCACCGACTGTGAGGCAGTTTGCACCAAGACCGTGGCTAGGGTTTCAACGCGCATCGTGAAAATGCCTCCACGAAGGGAACGTGGCGGAAGAGCTGGTGTTGTAACACCTGAGGTTAGAGAGATGCAGAGACAAGTGCAAGCATTGCAAGAAGAGATTCACAAAGGAATGAATCTTAATGTCAGAGATGAAAGCGAGGATGAAGCGAAGAAGAATATCAAGAAGGAGAAGTCGAAATTGTGAACCAGGAGGAAGAAAGACTTTTTTGGGCCATTTCTAAGATTGGGAAAAGACCTAAGATTGAGGTTCCTACATTTTTTGGAAATCTTAACCCAGAAGAATTGATCGACTGGATCAATGAATGTGAGGAATATTTTGAGTATGAAGATGTTGAGGATCCTGATAGGGTCAAATTTGCGAAGGCCAGACTGAAAGGTCATGCGAAGATCTGGTGGCAAGAAATTCAATTGGAGTGAAATAGAAGAGGGAAAGATAAAATCACGAGATGGGATCGGATGGTGGATAAATTGAAGTGACAGTTCATTCCTGTTGATTATGAGCTTGACCTACTAAAAGAAAATGCAAAGTTTGAAGCAAGCAGGAAGATCTGTTCAGGAGTATACAGAGGAGTTCTATCGACTCCTCATCAGAATAGGCCATGCAGAAGCTGATAAGGAGAAAGTTGCCCGATACCTTAATGGGTTAAGGCCAAGCATTCAGGAGGAGTTGAATCTGGTTCGAATGAACAGTATTGAGGAGGCATACTAGTTTGCCCTAAAAGTAGAGGAAAAGCTAAACAAGAAGTTTGAGAGGAGACAAAACGGAAGAGGTCATGGTGGACGATCTGGTGGACGGTCATATGGTGGCTGAAATGAAGATCTGAAAAAGAAGGATGAGGCCAGTAGCAGTCAGAATCAGTGAGGAAATAATTCCAATTGCTTCCAGGACCAAAACAATAGAGATCAGAGAGGAAGAGGAAGAGGACAAGGATCTGGAAGAGGAGGCTTCCGTGGAACATGTTTTCACTGTGGAGAAGAAGGTCATAGGGCATTTGAATGTCCTTAGCACCAAGGCAGGATAGACAAGAGAAATGAAGGCCAGGCCAGAGTTGCACATGTAGATGAAGATGCCAGATCATCAAATTCTGAAGATGCTAAAAGAGGAGAAACATTGATTAACCGAAGAGTCCCCGTTGAGTGGTGAGAATGAACCTGAGCAAAGGAGGAGCCTATTTCGCACCAGGTGCAAGTGTGAAGGTAAATGTTGTGATGTGATTATTGATAGTGGAAGCACTAAAAATTTGGTGTTAGAAGAGATGGTGAAAAAGTTGAAGCTCAAGAGACAAAAACAAAACACCCACATCCATATCGGATTGCCTGGGTACAGGATGACCACAAGGTCATGGTCAATGAACAATGCCTAGTGAAGTTCAAGATTGGCAGATACCAAGATGAGGTATTATGTGATATTATATCTATGGATGCATGTCATATGTTGTTGGGTAGACCATGGCAGTTTGACAGATGTGCTGTACATGATGGTTGTGTGAATACCTATTCCCTGA
Source organism: Chamaecyparis obtusa (assembly GCA_027943335.1). Lineage (NCBI taxonomy): Eukaryota > Viridiplantae > Streptophyta > Pinopsida > Cupressales > Cupressaceae > Chamaecyparis > Chamaecyparis obtusa. The sequence continues at coordinate 759,514 of BSBK01000543.1, forward strand.
CAAAGGATGGAGTGAGACATAAGCTAAAACCATTGAAGGAGACTGAAGAAAAGGTATGTGGTAATGCAAGGATAACTTTTGTTGATGGAAGAAATTTTCTAGATGGTATGAGGCATGAGCATGTATGTTTTACTTTAATTCCAACAGCTAGTAAAGAGGGAGTAGAAGATGTTCCTGTAGAAGTTGCAGATTTGTTGAATGAGTTTCAGGATATTGTATCCAATAACGTGCCTGATGGATTACCACCAGTCAAGAAGATTAGTCATCAGATGGACTTGATCCCAGGAGGAAGTTTGCCGAATAAGGGCAGCACACAGAATGACACCTGCAGAAAGTGAGGAGTTGAACAGACAAGTACATGAACTATTACAAAAAGGATTGATCCGTGAGAGTCTAAGTCCCTATGCTGTACCAGCAGTATTAGCACCAAAGAAGAATGGAGAATGGAGGATGTGTATAGATTCTAGGGCAATAAACAAGATCACAATCAAGTACAGGTTTCCATTGCCATGAATGGATGATATTATGGACTGTTTGAGTGGAGTTGTGTATTTCTCAAAGATAGATCTGAAAAGTGGATATCGTCAGATTCGGATCAGAGAAGGAGATGAATGGAAGACTGCCTTCAAGACAAAGGAAGGACTGTATGAGTGGTTAGTCATGCCTTTTGGGCTAACCAATGCACCGAGCACTTTCATGCGGCTCATGAATGAGGTTCTGAAAGAATTTATGGGTAAGTTTGTCATTGTTTACCTAGATGATATTTTGATCTTTAGTAAGACATTGGATGAGCATATGATGCATATTCGTATGGTATTTGAGAAGTTGAGAGAAGAGAAATTGTTGATTAATTTGAAGAAGTGCAGTTTTGTAAAGAAAGAGTTGGTGTATTTGGGGTTTGTAGTTTCAGGAGAAGGTCTAAAAATGGACCCAGAGAAGGTACAGGCTATCCTTGAATGGCCTACTCTAAGGAGTGCTACTGAGGTAAGATCTTTTCATGGTCTAGCTACTTTTACAGAAAGTTTATCAGAAATTTTAGCAGTATTTGTGGACCCTTGACTAAAACAATGAGAGGGGATAGAAAAGAGTTTAAGTGGACTAATGGGGCAGAAAAGAGTTTTCAATTGTTGAAACAAAAAGTTACAGAACAACCACTTTTAGCACTTCCAGATTTTAATAAGGTGTTTCAAGTAGATTGTGATGCTAGTGGTACTGCAATAGGAGCTGTTATGAGCCAAGAAGGTAAACCTGTTGCTTATTTCAGTGAGAAGTTAAATGATGCCAAGAGGAAATATTCTATTTATGATCAGGAATTTTATGCTATAGTTCAGGCATTAAAGGAGTGGAAAGTGTAATAGGGTTGCAGATGCTCTTAGTAGAAGGCAGCTATTGCTGACAGAAATGCAGATTGAAGTGGTTGGGTTCAAGGAACTCAAGAATTTGTATCCAGAGGATCCTGATTTTGGTGAAGCTTGGAAGGCTTGTACAGAACCTGTTACTGTAGACAGGATGAAATGGCTGGATTTTATCATCCAAGATGATATGCTATTTAGAGGGAGTCAGTTGTGCATTCCACGAAGTTCTATGAGGGAGAATCTCATCAAGGAGAAGCATAGCGGAGGATTGGCTGAACATTTTGGTCGTGATAAAACCCTTGCTTTGGTTGGTGAGAATTATTATTGGCCACAATTGCAGCAAGAAGTGAAGAAGTTTGTACAGAGTTGCAGAGTATGTCAGATGGCGAAAGGAGTGAAGCAGAATATAGGGTTGTATCAGCCATTACCTATACCAGAGAAGCCTTGGGAGGATATCAGTATGGACTTTGTTCTTGGTTTACCGAGGACTCAGTGGGGACATGATTTGATTTTTGTGGTGGTTGACAAATTTTCAAAGATGGCACATTTCATTCCCTGCAAGAAGACTAATGATGTTGTTCATGTAACAGAATTATTTTTCAGAGAAGTGGTGAGACTACATGGCTTGCCAAAGACCATAGTTTCAGATCGAGATACTAAGTTTTTTGGATATTTTTGGCGGACATTGTGGAAGAAGTTGAAGATAGATTTGAAGTTCAATTCATCACATCATCCACAGACTGATGGACAGACAGAGGTGGTGAATAGAAGTTTGGGAAATTTGCCGAGATGCTTGGTTGGAGATAAGCCAACAGGATGGGATTTGATTTTACCACAGGAAGAATTTGCATACAATAATTCTGTCAACAGGAGCACTGGTAAATCACCATTCTAGATTGTATATGGAAGCAGTCCAAGAAATGCATCTGAATTGAGGAAGATAGATAAAGGAGAAATAAGTAGTGCTGAAGCTGAGGATTTTGCAGAACACTTGAAGAACATCCATGGGGAGGTGAGGAAGCATATTACCAAGATGAACGCATAGTATAAGGCTAAGGCAGATGAGAAAAGGAGGTATAAGGAATTTCAAGTTGGTGATGAAGTCATGGTTCATTTGCGGAAGGAGCGGTTTCCAGTTGGTACATATAACAAGCTGAAAATGAAAAAGTTTGGGCCATGTAAGATACTGAAGAAACACGATTCAGGAAACGTATATGAGGTAGAATTATCTACTGAGCTAAATATTTCACTAGTGTTTAACATTTCAGATCTGATAGAGTATCATGAAGGAGGTGTTGAAGATGAGATCACAGCAGCACAGTGGAGTATTCCAGCAACTAGTTCAGACACTAAGGAGATCGAAGATATACTGGACAGTCGTGTTGGCAGAAGCACAAGGAATAGGACATATGAAGAATATCTGATCAAGTGGAAAGGATGACCTATTGAAGATTCATCATGGCTGACAAAGGAGGAGGTTAGCCATCTTGGTTTTCCTCTGCACACCTGAGTCATGACAGGGTCACTTCTCAAATTACCCTGGGTGTCTGATGCAGGAGCATCCTGGGTGTAAGAGCAATCTTGCATCACCCAAAAATATTTTTGTTTTTGAATTCAATAAGGGCTATCCTATGCAGAGCTGCTATTTATGGAAAGTTACTATTTTTGGTAATTTTTGTCTGTGCTCAGAATGATCTAATTTATTTCTTGGAGGTTCATTTTGGTCATATAAGTCTGTCAGTAAAGTTTCATTTCTAGATCAAGTGCATGTTGGAAGATATTGAAGATTTTCGATATTGGCAGTAGGGTACAGAAACTTTGAACTCAGTTTTGAAGGCTTTAGAGGCCCTGGATGAGGTCAAAAATTTGGGTGACGGGTGCTTGCACGGGTCAAGCCTGTAGAGCGCTTCGTGGCATTTCCAAAATGGGGTTATAATAGCCGATCATGTCAACTGGTGATGACTTATGGTCTTCGGAAGTTGGGCCACCTGAAATGGCTAAAAATAATTTTCTTCAAAATTTCTGTTCGGGTTTCAAAGGTTATCTTGAGCCGACTATGATGTAATAAAATGTAAAATAAAATAATTCTAAGTTTGGTCGGCCTTATTGGCTAAAATTCTGGAACCTTCCAGGCGGTGGAAAATTGCCTATATAAGGAAGGCTGCATTATTGTCTTAGGCAGTTCAGAATAGTCTGGGTAATAGATCTAGGTAATAGTTCGAGGCTTTGTCCTACAGAATATTGTAAGGGAATGCCCATGTGGCTTTGCATATTGTAATTCTGAAAGTTTGTAATTCCACATTTGTGGAGATAATAAGAAGCCAATTTTCTGTTCTTGCATATTGTTGTTGTTTCTCTATTTCTGTTATGTGTTTGTGGTATTAAGGGGAGCACCCTTCATCACTAACCCTCACTACAAGTTTTGGTATCAACTGAGATCACCTTACCAAATAAAAATGAAGTCGAATCACCCAAAATTGAGAGAGGTTATTGTAGACCTCAAAAACATGATCCAGTAGCCCTTGATGGTTTTTTGATACCTCTGACGAGGTTTGAGATATGATCCTAAAAAGATCGCTGCCCAATCATGCTTAGTGCACCTTGGGGTCACTTAGGTCAAGCGTGGTCACAAGTGTTCCAGTGATTCCATGGGTGGAACAAGGTTTTCACTAGTGTTTACCTAGCTAACCAGAGCTAATGGAGTAGATGGTTTGATGCCATGACAGATGGTTTGAAAGATACACTGTGGAGCTACTTTCAATTGACCATCACTGCAAGTTTTGGCATTGACTAAGATCACCTTGCCAAATGCAAATGAATTCTAATCACTCAAAACTGAGAGAGGTTATTGTAGACCTCAGAAACATGATCTTGTAGCCCTTGACAATTTTTGAATACCTCTCATGAGGTCCAAGATACGAGCCTCGAAAGATCACTACCCAATCATGCTTAGTGCACCTTGGGGTCAGTTGGGTCGAGCGTGGTCATGAGCGTTCTAGTGAATCCGTGGGTAGAAGGGGGTTTTCACTAGTGTTTACCTGGCCAACTAGAGCTGATGGAGCAGATGGTTCAATGCTAGGATGGACAGTTTGAAAGATAAACTATGGAGCTACTTTCAACAGACCCTCACTGCAAGTTTTGGCATCGACTGAGATCGCCTTGCCAAATGAAAATGAAGTCCAATCGCCCAAACTTGAGAGAGGTTATTGTAAACCTTAGAAACACAATCCCATAGCCCATGACATTTTATCAATAACTCTCATGAGGTTTGAGATATGAGGCTTGGAATATCATTGCCCAATCGTGCTTAGTGCACCTTGGGGTCACTTGGGTCGAGCATGGTCGTAAGTGTTCCAGTGACTCCATGGGCGGAATGAGGTTGTCACTAGAATTTACCTAGCCAACTGGAGCTGATGGAGTAGACGGTTTGAAAGATACATTGTGGAGCTACTTTCAAGTAACCCTCGCTATAAGTTTTGGCATCGACTAAGATCACCTTGCCAAATGCATATGAAGTCAAATTGCCTAAAAATGAGAGAGGTTATGGTAGACCTCAAAAACATAATCTTGTAACCCCTAACAATTTTTTGATACCTCTCATGAGGTCTAAGATATGAGCCTCAACATATCATTGCATAATCATGCTTAGCGCACCTTGGGTCAGTTGGGTCGAGTGTGGTGTGAGCGTTCCAGTGATTCTGTGGTTGAAACGAGGTTGTCACTGGTGTTTACCCGGCCAATCAAAGCTGATGGAGTAGATGGTTTGATGCCAAGATGGACGGTTTGAAAGATACACTATAGAGCTACTTTCAACTGACCCTCACTTCAAGTTTTGGCATCAATTGAGATCGCCTTGCCAAATGCAAAAGAAGTCAAATCTCCCAAAATTGAGAGAGGTTATTGTAGACCCCAGAATCGTGATCTCGTATCCCTTGATGGTTTGTCAATACCTCTCATGAGTTTTGAGATACAAGCATCAAGAGATCACTACCTAATTGTGCTTAGTGCACCTCAGGGTAACTTTGGTCGAGCGTGGTTGTGAGCGTTCCAGTGACTCCGTGAGTGGAATGGGGTTGTCACTAGCATTTACCCAGCCAAATGGATTTGATGGACCCTAGGTTCAATGCCAAGATGGATGGTTTGAAAGATACACTACGGTGCTACTTTCAACTGACCCTCACTGCAAGTTTTGGCATCGACTGAGATCACCTTGCCAAATGCAAACAAAGTCAAATCACCTAAAACCAAGAGAGGTTATTGTAGAACTTAGAATCATGATACCGTATCCCTTAATGGTTTGTCAATACCTCTCATGAGGTCTGAGATACGAGCATTAGAAGATCGCTACCTAATCATGCTTAGTGCACCTTGGGGTCACTTGGGTTGAGCATGGTTGCTAGTGTTCTAGTGACTCCGTCAGTGGAATAGGGCTGTCAATAGCATTTACCCAACCAACCGGAGCCCCTGGAGTAGGTGGTTTGATGCTAGGATAGACGGTTTGAAAGATACACTACATTGCTACTTTCAACTGACCCTCACTGCACAATGAATCATTTACATCTATCATGTATGTATCCATTTGATTCAAATGAACTTTCAAAGCATCAAAGATTGTTTGAAATGATAAAAAAATAATATCCTTAAAGCATTAGAAATAACAATCAAACATGTAAGAATTCAAACCATGCAAATGATATACGTAAATAATTAAAAATTATGTGTTTTCATTGCCTTTTTATTAGAAAATGTATACTTAGATCCCTTGTTGGCACTATTGGCCACCCATACATGATTTTGGTCATAAGTCCTTATCAATACTTCTAGGAAATTTAACTTCTAAATCAAATTGATTGTTACAAATTTCCATTATAGGCTTCAAAAGATCTCAATTAACCATTAAGGATCCTTTTTCCCTTCTATCTTTGATTGGATCCATGGTGACCATAGGTGTCTTCATAGGTGCTCCTGCACAAGTTATAATCCACATACCAAACAAAGTTTATTGACTCAAAATAAAATCTAAGATAGGTGAAATTAATGTATTGAAATTAAGCTTAATGAACTTAGAAAACATTGCACTAAGTTAACTTATTATTATGCAGGAGCATCTTGGGTCCTTGGCAATCCTGTGTCACCAAAAAGATTTTGAAGTTTTTCTGTGTTGCTCGGTTCTTGCTTTGACCGAGTTGGTCAGTTTCCTTTGGTTACTGAGTGTGGTTGGTTATCTCTTGGGAGGTCGGTGGTTTCACTAGTGCTCAATGATGCTTGTCCGTTGCTCGGTCATTCTTTCTTACCGAGTAGTTTATTTTGATTTTATGTTAAGGCTAACTTGTGCATTGATTATGGGTCATAGATTTAATGTTGGTATCCATCATTGGGAAGCATGTGGTCCTAGACCTAACCATTCCTTCTATTGATTATGAATCTAAAGGCTGGTTGAGTTTGGTAGCCTCTTGTATAAGTATAATTATTTGGTTAGAGTTAGGGAGTCAATTTTGGGTAGAAGATAGGAGATAGTAGAAAGAAGATTGTTGGAAGATCCTCGCATGTTTGAGGACTTCTGTAATTCATTGTAATATCTGGCTATAATCGGGAAGGCCTTATAGCTTGGCATGTATGAATCAATTTGAATGAAGTTAATACATCATTGATCCTACTTTCTCTCTCTCACTATGTTGTTTTTGCTTTCGTGAGTTGTTGAGCAAGGCTGGATCTATAGGGTGCACCATCATTTGGCCCCTAAGGTCCCTATCCTTGTGTCAAGTGGTATCAGAGTGAGGTGAGATCTAGATCTAGGTTTGTAGGTTCCTTCTTACAAAGCCCTAGTTGAATTATTGTTGGGTGGAAGATTGCGATTTGACCTACAATTGCAGAGGGTTTTCAAGATGGTTCATAGGAGGTGAGAAGCAGATCCAAGATTGGCAGACATGTTGAGACAACTTGCTGCTAGACTAGAAACTATTGAAACAACCCAGAGAAGAGGCAAACATCTTGAAGATGTTAGTGATGATGAAGTTGAAGTGGAACAAGGTGAAGCAGAACCTACACCTATGATGGATCAGGGTGAGGAAAGATTCTTGAAGGCATTGAAAAGTTTAAAGTCAACACCACATTTCAATCCTCCTGAATATAGTGGAAAATTAGATTATAATGAATTGATAGACTAGATCACTGAGATGGGAATGTATTTTGAGTATGAAAATGTATCTAAGGAGAAGAAGGTGAAAATTGCAAGCACAAAGTTGAAAGGTCATGCATCCTTTTGGTGGGAACATCAACAATTGGATCGGAAAAAGAAAGTCAAAGACAAAATCAAGGTGTGGAATAAAATGGTGATTAAATTGAAGTGAAAGTTCTTACCTTGTGATTATCAGATTAACCTAGTAGGGAGAATGCAAAGTCTAAAGGAGAAATATAGCTCGGTAAAAGAGTATACTGAGGAATTCTATAGATTAGATATCAGATCTAGACATGATGAGGATAATGTGCAAAGAATTTCTAGATACCTAAATAGTTCGAGAGTTTCCAGCGAAGAGGAAATAAGTTTGGTCAAGTTGGAGAACATTGAAGATGCTTATCAATTTGCATTGAAAGCTGAGGAGAAATTGAACAAGAGACATGAACAGAGACAAAGAGGTCTAGGTGGTAGATTCCCTAGAGGAAGAGGTAGATCCTATGGTGAAAATGGTAGATCTAAACCTAAAAAGACAAATCTGGACAAAGACAAGACTGAGTGGAAAGGTGAAAGTTCATCTAGAGGTAGAGAGTCAGTCAGTAACTACCGAGGTGGTTATAGTAGAGGTAATTTTTGAGGAACTTGTTACAATTATAGAGAAGGACATAGATATTTTGAATGTACACATGCTAGTAAGAAGGTTGGTAGCAGTAGAAATGCTTTGGTGCAAGAAGAGTCACCGAATGAACCTAAAAAGGAAAATAACTTGATGGTAAGAAGAGCACTGTGGAATGAAAGTAAAAAGGAAGATCCGGTAAGAAAATTTTTGTTCAAGACCATATGTAGAGTTTTTGACAGATTTTGGAAGGTAATCATTGACAGTGGTAGCTTGGAGAATCCAACATCTGAGGACATGGTCACAAAGTTGTAGTTGGAAAGGTTGGAACATCCGAAGCCCTATCAGATTTCATGGATCAAAGATGAGCATACACTCTTGGTAAGTGAACAATGTTATGTGAATTTGAAGATTGGGAAGTACTATGATAAAGTATTGTGTGATATCATGCCTATGGATTGTTGTCATATTTTGTTGGGTAGACCTTGGCAATATAATAGACATGCTATATATGATGGGAGATTGCATAAGTATACTATTGTGGCTGATGGAAGAAAACAAATATTGTTACCTTTGATGGAAGAACCTATTAGTAATGTTTTCACATCTGTGAAAATTTGTTTGATGGAAGGAAGGAAATTTGTTAAGGATCTGAAGAAGAATGATGTATGTTTTTATGTGATCCCTAACAAATCAATTAAGAAAATAGAGGATAATATCCCTGAGGAGATTGATAAGTTACTCACCAAGTATAGTGATATCATTTATGATAATGTACCTGATGTTTTACCACCAATGAGAAGTATTGATCATTGCATGGATCTAATCCCTAAAGCTAGTTTATCGAATAAGGCACCTCATCAATTGACACCTATTGAGAATCAGGAATTGAACTGACAGATTCAAGAGTTTCTAGAGAAAGGTTTGATCAGAGAAAGTTTGAGTCCTTGTGTAGTATCTGTGGTATTGGCACCTAAGACGAATGGAGAATGGTGAATGTGTACTGATTCCAAAGCAATCAATAAGATAATGGTGAAGTATAGGTTTCCTATACCGAGAATGGATGACATAATGGACAGTTTGAATGGAGAAAATTATTTCACAAAGATTGATTTTTAAAGTGGATATCATCAGATTAGAATCAGAGAAGGTGATGAATGGAAGACTGCTTTCAAGACAAAATAAGGTTTGTATGAGTGGTTGGTTATACCTTTTGGTTTAACTAATGCACCAAGTACTTTTATGAGGCTGATGAATGAAGCTCTGAAGAAATTCTTGGGTAATTTTGTGATTGTATATCTTGATGATATTTTGATATTTAGTAAGACCATAGAAGAACATTTGTTGCATGTTAGACAATTTTTTCAAAGATTGAAATAAGAAAAGTTGTTGATAAATCTAAAAAAGTGTTCATTCATGAAAGAGGAGATTGTGTATTTGGGATTTGTAATTTCAGCTGATGGTTTGAAGATGGATCTTGAAAAGGTTGAAGCTATTCTGAATTGGCCTACACCTGTGAATAATAGTGAGGTAAGATCATTTCATGGTTTGGAAAGTTTTCTCTAAAAGTTCATATGGAATTTTAGTTCAATTTGTAATGCTATGACTAAGACTATGAGAGGGGATAAATGAGACTTCAAGTGGACACATGGAGCTGATAAAAGTTTTGAGACTTTGAAGTAGAGGGTTTCTGAATTGCTTGATTTCAATAAGGCATTTCAAGTGGAATGTGATGCAATTGGTAGTGCAATTGGAGCCATGTTGAGTCAAGACGGTAAACCTGTTGCTTTTTTTAGTGAAAAGTTGAATGATGCTAGAAGGAAATATTCTGTGCATGATCAATAATTCTATGCTATTGTTCAAGCATTGAAGAAATGGAGACATTATTTGATACTAAGTGAATATGTATTGTATATTGATCATAAGACTTTACAATACTTGGGAAGTCATAATAAATTGAATCAGAGACATATGAAATGGGTTGAGTACTTGCAGAGATATACATTTGTGATAAAACATAAAAGTGGAGTCACTAACTGAGTTGTTGATGCATTGAGTAGAAGATCTTTGATGGCTGAGATGAAAATCGAAGTTCTTGGTTTTGAGGAGATGAGAGATTTGTATGAAACTGATCTTGACTTTTTTGAGTTGTGGATAAAGTCCAGAGCACCTATTCAAGATCAACCAAGTACAAATGGAAAGAATAATTCATTCAAGAAGGTATATTGTTTAAAGGTATTCAATTATGTATATCAAGAGGACAAATAAGAACTAATTTGATGAAGGAGAAACATAGTAGTGGTTTCGCCAGACATTTTGGCATTGATAAAACTTTGAATTTGCTTAATGAGAAATACTTTTGGCCACAATTGTATAAAGATGTTTAGAAATTTGTGAAAAGTTGTGGAATTTGTCAAGTAGAAAAGGAGTAAGTCAGAATGCTGGATTGTATAGACTGATTGTTGTACTTGAGAAACCTTGAACTAACATCAGTATGGATTTTGTTCTTGGCTTACTGAAGATAGTAAGAGGTAATGATTCTATATTTGTTGTGGTAGATAGATTTTCAAAGATGACACATTTTATACCTTGTAGAAAGAAATCAGATGCGGTACATGTAGCAGATCTTTTCTTTAAGGAAATTGTTAGGTTGCATGGATTACTAAGGATATTATCTCTGACCGAGATAGTAAATTTGTTGGATACTTTTGGAAGACTCTTTGGAGAAAGTTTGGCACTGAGTTGAAATATAGTTCTACATTTCACCCACAAACCGATGGACAGATAGAGGTTGTAACGAAAAGTTTGAGAAATCTTTTGAGATGTTTGGTTGGAGACACACCTAGTAATTGGGATTATGTGTTGGCACAAGCAGAGTTTGCATACAATAATTCATTGAATAGGAGTACTGGAAAAACACCCTTTGAGATTGTGAATGGCATACAACTGAGAGGTATATCTGATTTGAGAGACATTATTGATGAAACTAAGAGAAGTGTTGAAGGAGTGAAATTTTTTGAGTACATAAAGACATTGCATGAAGATGTGAAAATCAAGCTAGAAGAGAGTAATCAGAAATACAAAGATAGAGCTGATAGATCAAGGAGACATAAAACTTTTGATGTTGGTGATGAAGTGATGGTTCATTTCAAGAAGGGTCAATTTCCTATTGGAACATATGTGAAGTTGAAGATGAAGAAGTTTGGACCTTGCAAGATTTTGAAGAGATTTGATAGTGGAAATGCATATGAGATTGAGTTACCTGATGACATGGACATATCACTGATTTTCAAATTTTTTGATTTGTATGAGTATCATGAACCTGATGAAGACATGTTAGTACCGATGGAATATCCTAAGAAGTAGAATGAAGAAGTTGAGAAAATTTTGGAGCAAATAATTGGCAAGAGTACAAGAGGTAAACAATATATGGAATATCTGGTAAAATGGAAGAATAGACCGATTGAAGACAATTCATGGATTTCACAGTTTGAGTTGGATGCAACTTGGATCAGACCTACTGAATGATTTGGAGAATGATTTATAAATAACGCTAGGTGTCTGATGTAGGAGAATCTTGGGTCCTTGGCAATCCCGTGTCACCAAAAATATTTTGATGTTTGTTTGTGTTGCTCAATTCCTTCTTTGATCGAGTTGGTCAGTACTTGGTCAGTTATCTCCTAGGCGGTTGGTTTTTTCACTAGTGCACAATGATGCTTATCTATTGCTCGGTCATCCTTTCTTACTGAGTAGTTTATTTTGAGTTTCTATTGAGGTTGACTTTTGCATTGATTATGGGTCACAAATTTAATGTTGGTATCCATCATTGGGAAGCATATGGTCCCAGATTTGACTGTTCCTTCCGTTGATCATGGATCTGAAGGCTGACTCAGTTCAGTAGCCTCTTGTATAAGTATAGCTATTTGGTTAGAGTATAGGGAGTCATTTTTGGATAGAAGATAGGAGATAGTAGAAATAATATTGTTGGCAGATCCTCACATGTTTGAGGAATTTTGTAATTCATTGTAATATCTGGCTATAACCAAGAAAACCTTACAGCCCGGCATGTACGAATCAATTTGAATGAAGTTAATACATCATTGATCCTACTTTCTCTCTCTCACTATGTTTTTGTTGCTTCCATAAGTTGTTGAGAAAGGCTGGATCTGTAGGGTGCTCCATCATTTGGCCCCTAAGGTCCCTATCCTTGCATCATATTACCTAGTCAAGTGTTCCTGAAGGGTCATCACTTTTTTTAGGGTCTCCAATAGTGCTTCATGATCAACAGTACTAATAGTCCAAAGTTCTTCTGTCTTTGGTCTTCCTTGATGCTTTGACAACTTGACATTTGTTGCTATAACAAGGTGTGAATACATGAGAATATTTTTATGCTTCTCATAGTCTTCAAATGCAGGAATTCCATTATTTCTAATCATGTATGTTCGCAGCCATGTTCCCACAACAACAACTGAACCAGTAGGATATGTGAACCCATCACCATATGTCATTAGTTGTACAAGATTCTTTTTACCTCATACACAATGTGCTAACCAATAATCTAACCTATCATCATTCCCTTGCAGTGCAACCAATGCAAACAAATCTCCTCGCTACAGAAGATCATCATCATTATAGAGAGCGTCAAAGATAAAGGAGTTAGATACTTTGGAACCCATGTATCCACCCACTCACTTGAATCACAATGATCCCAATCATACTGAAAAAACATGGGGCAAAAATAAGCCAACTCTTGTGTCCAAATGGTCCATGTACTACTATTGGAGCTTTAGAATGAATGCATTTTTGAAGAGTCTTTCACTGTTTGACAATCCAATCTATCTCCTATAGTTCCCTCCTCAACCAACCAAAAGAATCTACACACTGTAGAATCAAGAGTCCCTCCTGTGACAATGCTAAAGTGCACCAATCAATAATAGAACAAGCATCAAGAAGTACAACACCTAAAATCCTCAATTACTCCTTAACTAGAGCTCTCTTCACACATGCACCTGCTCCATCATGCTCCACTTTCCCATTCCCTGACTCAAAAAAACTCCAAATATGAGGTACACCTCTCTCCACATCCATTCTACACAACCAATAAAACATTCAAGCATTCTTAAATTGACTAGTGCAATTATCTGACCAAATGAGATGGCTATCCATAGCAATACCATTTTCCTACAAGAAGTCAAAATAGTTCTAGAAACAATGTTGAACAAACTCATGAGAGTGAGACCTATCATCGTTCATATAAAAATGTTACTCTCTGATTATCTTTTGCTCATCTTTTGTGCTATCAGGGGAATGTCTATATGTGATGTGTACAAAAATAGCAACCTGAATGGAATTGTAATATTGAGCTTGAGTCTCATTTTGGGGCTGCAATATATAGTTCTCCACAAAGTCTACAATGGATATAATAGTTCCAATGGGGAAAGTGTCCTTACATGTCCTGAATTGTTGATCCAACCATTGAGACCTGTGACTATGCCTTGCATACTTGTAAAAAAGATTTGTCTTGAAATCTAAGATAAAATCAGAAACATTGTATTCTTTTGCAACTAACTCACATCTAGAGCCTCCACCTACACTCTTCAATGTATATTTCAATATTTCATATACCTTTTTTTCGACAAGTGTCTTTCCAAAATTGTGTTCTAGACCCTAAAGAAAACATGTCCTAAACTTAGACAAGCCACCGCATTCTGAGCACTTGGCATTTAAGCAATCTTTTTTATAATATAAACAACCATCATCTCTATGACATAAAAATTGATCTAGCAAGTCTCTTAATGTTTTGGAAAGACAACTTGCACCACAATCCTCTAGCATTTCATTAGTATGCAAAGTAGAATGAATAGACAGTAATAATTCATGATGCATTGAAAACTCAACATGATATTTGCAACAACATGTATTTTGAATCTTAAGGGTTACACAATAAAATGGCTTCACAGATTCAAAAGACCTTTGCGATATTTTCAATGTTGGATGTGTCTCACAATTTTTTTTATACAACATTGTTTGACTTAGCTCCACATAATGTTTAGGATGTGGAGTGCGGTCTCGATTTCCAACTCTCAACTTAAAGACATCCTTCACATTTGGTGACACTCTTAAGTTAGCATCCCAAAATTATTGAATTTCATCCTTGACAACAACTGTTAGCTTCTTATCAAAACGTGGAAGTTTCCCACCATAAGCACATGTATTGATTTTAAGCGGATCATCAAGTCTTTCTCTTCTTGCAAGTGCTCTACCCAAAGTTTTCCGGTCTATATTGAAGTCAACACAAGTTTGTCTCATCAAACGAGCCTTTCTCAATTGATGACTTACTAAGGAGGTTGTAATAACCCTCTGAGAAACTCTCATCTTTTTCTCTGGTAGTCTTCCCAATTCTATTGAGAACATTGAAAAGATTATTCACAATAATGGCATTTCTCTCCATTTTCTAATTCACACGAATCTTCAATTTCACAAGCATAGGTCTCATCTTTTGCATCTTTAACAAATGCACAAAAAATTGACATTGCTCAACCAATGTCTTGTTTCCAAAATATTGATCATAAAGTCTTTAAGCCCACAACCTGATAGTTCTATGTGACCTCTTTCCTTCCCAATTATTCATCATGTTCTCCTAAATTTCAATTAACCATTTAGGTGTTCTTGAAAGCCCCGAATTTGAAGATTGATTATCTTTATTGCAAGGGACTTCATTTCGCATATAATTTGGAGATGTGTAATGTTCATGTGGTTCTTGTGCAACATTTTCATTCACCAAGTCTACATTTTCAATCTCCATCTATACATTTTCATCTTCATTCCATTCATTGTCATTCCCCAAGTCTACGTTTTCATTCCCCAAGTCTACATTTTCATTCTCCATCTCTACATTTTCATCTTCACTCCATACATTGTTATTCAAAAAATTAATTTTCATATTATTTTCAAATTCAACATCCTCTTCACTTGCAACTACATTTGCGGGGTCACCTTGATTAATGTTTAACATACCTTCTCTCCTTCTTCGGTGATTTTCACTATCTTTTTCCCTATATGCTTGGATTTCTTAATCCATCACCTTCCTCTTCCATTTATCCTTTCGACAACTACTGCTTCCCATGGTGAGACCACAAGTTGAGAAAGTTACACTAGTAAATAATCGGGTACCCGATATTTCAGGTACATGAAAAAATGGTGGGAGTAAATGAAAAAATTAAACTTTTTTATATAAAAAGAGGTATATATATACATAATGTTTAAATATGAAATATGAACTTTGAAATATATAATGTTTAACTATAAAATTGAACTTTTAAATATATATGATATCAGTATTATATATATATATATATATAGAGAGAGAGAGAGAGATGATGGTCACCTCTCTCTCTCTCTCTATATATATATATATATATATAGAGAGAGAGAGGTGATCACCTCTCTCTCTCTCATCACCCTCTCTCTCTCTCTCTCACACACACACACACACACACACATCTCTCTCTCTCTCTTAGCCCCTGCCACCTTCTCACTCTCTCTCTTCCTCAATGGCTGCCCATGAATTTTTTAAATGGCCGATTGATTTCCTTTGCTTCTTTTAATAGCCATCCATGATTTTTGTACAATCTTCCAACCTTTTGTACATAGTTGTAAAATACATATTAATATATTATACATATAAATTAATATATAATATATGATATATAATGTAACATTTAATATTAATATATATTAAATAATATTTAATGTAAAATGTATATTATATAATATTTAATATATATAATATATAATCTAATATATATATATATATTTTGATATATAATATATCATATGAAGGATGGAGAAATGGGAGGGAGAAAGGGGTTGGAAAAACCAAGAGAGAGAAAGGGGAGGGAAAAGTTAAAAATCAAAATTCTGCCAGCATTTTCGGGTACCCATAAATATCGGGTACCCAATTAGGCTCGGTATTGCTTTATGCACCAAATCTACATGGTCAACTATTGAAATGTGTCAAAAATGTGTTTTTCCCCAGTTTCTCTGAGTTCCAGACTTCAACCATGTAGTTGACAACTTTTTTTTCACCCAAATTTGATGAAACGAAAAGGGTATCTTAAGGAGATTATCATCTTTCTATTGATATAATTGCTGTCAAAATTTGAATTCAATAAGTAATTATTAGTTAAATTTTCTAATTGTGTTACCTCTAAAGTGCTAATGTATATACTGATTGAAAAATGACTATAACTTTCAGACGGTATAACACTTTTGAAATCTAAAAAATGGATCACATTCTATGCTTCACCTACTATAAGGAATATATATATTTTTTAATTTTGTAAATTTTTGAATGGGTTAAGGTGGTCAGACATGGGATTTTTTTATTCTGAAAATGTTGTAGTAGAAAATTCATAATTAATTATTTTTTTGTAATAAAATTACAAAAAAATATGCATCACATCTGAGCATGAGTCTACTACTTATATATAAAATCTAATAATAAAATATTATCATTTGATTATGATTAAGGTGGTCAGACATACACCTACTTCTTATTTTTTTCCAGAAATTTTTGTACTGCTGCATTGAAATCTATACTTTTCACCAATCATACTTACCTTTTTTCAAAAAAGGTCTAGTAGTTTAGAAACTACATTCAATTTTCTATAGATTCTATTCTTACAACTTTTTGATATTAGGTTGATAGCTAGTTGAAAATTTTCACGTCAAGTTGACTAACCCTAATTTTTCATTGCCACTTAAGGGCATAGTTTGGCCCCTCATGATCTTGCACATACCTTGATATCTCATGTAATATCTACACACTAACAAAGATAGCCCATGTGAACATGATCCCCTCTCCCATAAGTTACTAATTCTACAAGATTATATTTGATCTAAAATACTTGATATAATTGTCAATATATTGACATATCAACTTTACTAGAATTTTTTTAGGGTATTTTGACTTTGCAGCCTCCTTTTTATGGTCCAATAATTTTATTGACTATTTTGTATATGTACATGTATGTGAATTATTTTTGGATGAATTAGGCATTACCATTAATAGAAGGATTTAATACATAATTCAAAAAATAATAGAGTCTGGAGAATAAAAATTCACTCCTTGAAAGTCAAATAAGTGAATCCCACAACTTGAAAACCAATCAAAATACGGGAAAATCCTAGAGACAAAAAAAAACAAAAAACTATTAATTGAATACCAATAAATGGAGGTGGATCAAGATCATCTTGCTATCCCCATACATAAGTGGTATCAAGATTAGGGTTTGGAAGGGACCAACCACTAGTTGTCTCTTCCTCTTTCTCATTTTACTCTATAGTTGGAGAAATAACTGGGGAGAGATCCAAGGAAAACATTTGGAAGAGGAAGTCCAACCGAAATCTCCACTAGAACCTAGCCTTCTTCATCTAATTGAAGCAAAAGGAACACCACTAGAAGACTTCCAATTAGGGAAAAAAACACTAAGAGGTTGTGAAGATGACCACTGAAAAGTGAAATCCTAGTGATCATTAGAACACCACCGAGGTGCCTTTCAATGTGGCATTTGGAAATGCTTGGTAGAGGAACTATGGCCACAACGATGGTCATAGGGCTGAGAGCAGTTATTAGAAATAGAAACATCTAGTGAAACTCTAGTATCTATACAAGGAGAATTACCCAATGCTATGAAAGCTCTTACAAATGGGATCCTTCATGAGCCACCTTATCTTCTTGTACTTGAATCTATAACATCATATTATTAAAAATACATGCTTTAGCAAAAAGAGACAAAATTATCAATAGAGAAATGAGTAAATATACCCGTATTTTTATCTTTCTATATAAAAATAAGGTTTCAATCCTAAAGAATGCCATATTTGAGAAAAGTTGAAAGGAAATCAGGGGGAGTCACCCAAAAAGACCATTTGCCAAGTGAATAATTTTGGTAAGAAGGGCAGAAAAAATCATGAATCCAAACCCATTACTCTTATACCCTCCTAAAAAACCAAAAAATATGTAGGAAAGATTCAAGATGACCAAAAAAAAGACAATGAGGATCCGGCACCCCAAAATGCTAGAGGTAGGAGCACAATAATAGGCCCTGAAAAAGAATACACTGGGAAAAATGAGAAATTTTTGGATCTGTAATTGTAGACCAAATTAGAAAAAACCTCCTTTTCTAGGAATCATGAGAAGGCTAAAAATGCCAACAATAGTTTAAAATATGGACCATAGGCATGCGGGGCAAGAGATAATGATAACCCAACTAAATTTTATAGCTGGTGAATGATGTTTGATGGTACTAGCACCAATATTTCCACCATGGTTTGATATATGAAATATCAATTTTGTGTAGTATCTCAAGTGACAAAGCTAAGGTCACTAGATTGTGTTGGATTTGTAATGGAAAGTTAAGTACCAAGAGGGGATGGGTGAATCAGTACTCCAAAAACTTTTATCAACTATTATAAGTATTTACTAAATTGAAAAATTTGCATATATCACCATAAAAACATGAAAACATAACTCATAACAAAATGATTTTTGGTCTTGTAGAAACCATTCCACAGAGGGACCAACTACAATGGGGATAGTACCCACAATCCTTCACTAGTGCAATAAAATGGTTTCTTGGTTAGAGGTACAAAATTTAGCTACTTTTGATAGCTTACCTTGTTAGGAGTACAAAAGACTTATATAGTCTATCTTGCTAAAGGATTTTACAATCTCTAATCTAGAAGAGATGTACCTTGTTAAAGGATTTACAAAATAAGACCTATTAAGGCCTACCCATTAAAGGGATTTTACAACTATAATTACAAAATAAGACCTATTAAGGCCTACCCATTAAAGGGATTTTACAACTCTAATTATAATATAATTCAGTGCTAAATATTTTTGTAGTAATGCATCAAAAACTTATTGTTCAGACTCAATGTGCTCAATAACATTTTACCTCATTCTGTATTTCAGTACATTTCAATCACAATTCAGTTTCTATACCCAGTAGCCTCAAATATGATTCACCTTATTAGTTCTTCTCTAACTACTTTGTTACTCAGTAGCTTATCACCACTTTATCACCTTGACATTAGCTTCACATTCTTCTCTGGCTTCTCATCATCCCTTTTTTTCTCTCTCTAATCTATGTACTAGATTCTTCTCCTTAAATGGTTGTAGCATTGGTTCTATTTCCAATATATATATTCCATTTAATTTCCATTGGTTGATCTTACCTCGTAATCATGCACACTCATATTTTTTTACATCTCCAATGTTTTACCAAATGATCTTCTTGAAATTAGTAAAACATTTTATGCTTGATGCCTAGATTCAATGTATTTGCCATAATCTGTTATGTCAACCTATGTTACTCGGTAACATGTTTTGTTCTTTCTTGGTAACATCTTCTTCTTAGCTTGGTAACTATCATTCACAGATTGGTGTCTGCCTTTCTCTACTTGGTGCCTATCACTCATTTTCCTTTATCAAAATTGTCTCTTCCTTTAACAATTTATCTATTTGCTTTACCAACTGAGTCCTATGAATTCTTCTTCTTTTACTGACTAGCTTTGACCATACAATATGACTTCAACAAAACTAATGACAAAAAAATAACTCTTTTAGGAGTATCAATCTCCCCCTTTGGCATTAGTTTGACATCTTTGTTAAAAAATTCAAAGTCATGAAAATTTTGTCTTTATTCAATTTTTTTTCAAAATTGCGACCATGTATAGAATTTTGTAACTCCAAAACTCTCCATAACTCTCCCTTTGATAATAGTTTCTTATATTGTACAATATATATATATATATATATATATATATATATATATATATATATATATATATATATATATATATATATATATAGACACACACACACATATACATATACATACATACATACATACATACATACATACATAGATATATATATATGTATGTATGTATGTATATGTATATATATATATATATATATATATATGTATATGTATATATATACATATACATATACATATATATATACATATATATATATATATATATATATATATATATATATATATATATATATATATATATATATATATATATATATATATATATATATACACACATATACATATACATACATATATATATTGATGCAGGAGCATCCTGGGTGTAAGAGCAATCTGGTATCACCCAAAAAAAAATAATTTCTATTTTTATATTCAATAAGGGCTATTTTGTTCAGAGCTGCTATTTATGGAAAGTTACTATTTTTGGTAATTTTTGTATGTGCTCAGAATGATCTGATTTCTTTCTTGGAGGTTCATTTTGGTCATATAAGTTTGCCAGTAAAATTTCATTGCCAGATCAAGTGTATATTGGAAGATATTGAAGATTTTCGGTATTGGCAGCAAGGTACAGAAACTTTGAACTCAGTTTTGAAGGCCTTCGAGGCCTCGGATGAGGTCAAAAATTTGGGTGACGGGCGCTTGCACGGGTCAAGCCTGTAGAGCACTTCGTGACATTTTCGAAATGGGGTTATAATAGCCATCGGGTCAACTGGCGATGACTTATGGTCTTCAGAAGTTGGGCCACCTGAAATGGTGAAAAATAATTTTCTTCAAAATTTCTGTTCAGGTTTCAAAGGTTATCTTGAGCCGACTATGATGTAATAAAATGTAAAATAAAATAATTCTAAGTTTGGTCGGCGTTATTGGCTAAAATTCTGGAACCTTCCCAGGCGGTGGAAAATTACCTATATAAGCAAGACTGTATTATTGTCTTAGGCAGTTCGGAATAGTTTTGGGTAGTAGATCTGGGTATTGATTTGAGGCTTTTTCCTATAGAATATTGTAAGGGAATGCCCATGTGGCTTTGCATATTATAATTCTGAAAGTTTGTAATTCCATATTTGTGGAGATAATAAGAAGCCAATTTCCTATTCTTGCATATTGTTGTTGTTTCTCTATTTTTGTTATGTGTTTGTGGTATTAAGGGGAGCACCCTTCATCAAGTGGTATCAGAGCAAGGTTTCCTGAGTGTGTAAATAGATCACCGACTGTGAGGCAGTTTGCACCAGGACCGTGGTTAGGGTTTCAGCGTGCATCATGAAAATGCCCCCACGAAGAGAACGTGGCGAAAGGGCTGGTGTTGTGACACCTGAGGTTAGAGAGCTGCAGAGACAAGTGCGAGCATTGCAAGAAGAGATTCGTAGAGGAATGAATCTTAATGTAAGAGAAGAAAGTGATGATGAAGCAGAAGAAAATTTTGATCAGGAAGGAGAAGGTGAACTTTCAAACCTAGAAGAAGAAAGACTTTTTTGAGCCCTTTCCAAGATCAGGAAAGACCTAAGATTGAGGTTCCTACATTTTCTAGAAATCTTAACCTAGAAGAATTGATCGATTGGATCAATGAATGTGAGGAATATTTTGAGTATGAATATGTTGAGGATCCTGATACGGTCAAATTTGCGAAGGCCAAACTGAAAGGTCATGCAAAGATATGGTGGCAAGAGATTCAGTTGGAGCAAAATAGAAGGGGAAAGGAGAAAATCATGAGATGGGATCAGATGGTGGATAAATTGAAGCGATAGTTCATTCCTATTGATTATGAGCTTCACCTACTGAAGAAAATGCAAAGTTTGAAGCAAGCAGGAAAATCTTTCAGGAGTATACAGAGGAGTTCTATCGACTCCTCATCAGAACAAGCCATGCAGAAGCAAATAAGGAGAAAGTTGCCTGATACCTTAATGGGTTAAGGCCAAGCATTCAGGAGGAGTTGAATCTAGTTCGAATGGATAGTATTGAGGAGGCATACCAATTTGCCCTAAAAGTATAGGAAAAGCTGAACAAGAAGTTCGAGAGCAGACAAAATGAAAGAGGTCATGGTGGATGATCTAGTGGACGGTCATATGGTGGCCGAAATGAAGATCTAAAAAAGAAGGATGAGGCCAGTAGCAATCAGAATCAGTGTGGAAATAATTCCAATTGCTTCCAAGACCAAAACAATAGAGATCAGAGAGGAAGAGGAAGAGGACAAGGATCTGGAAGAGGAGGCTTCCGTGGAACATGTTTTCACTGTGGAGAAGAAGGTCATAGGGCATTTGAATGTCCTCAGCACCAAGGCAGGATAGACAAGAGAAATGAAGGCCAGGCCAGAGTTGCACATGTAGATGAAGATGCCAGATCATCAAATTCTGAAGATGCTGAAAGAGGAGAAACATTGATTAACCGAAGAGTCCCGTTGAGTGGTGAGAATGAACCTGAGCAAAGGAGGAGCCTATTTCGCACCAGGTGCAAGTGTGAAGGTAAATGTTGTGATGTGATTATTGATAGTGGAAGCACTAAAAATTTGGTGTTAGAAGAGATGGTGACAAAGTTGAAGCTCAAGAGATAGAAACACCCACATCCATATCAGATTACCTGGGTACAGGATGACCACAGGTTCTTGGTCAATGAACAATGCCTGGTGAAGTTCAAGATTGGTGGATACCAAGATGAGGTATTGTGTGATATCATATCTATGGATGCATGTCATATGTTGTTGGGTAGACCATGGCAGTTTGACAGATGTGTTGTACATGATGGTCATGTGAATACATATTCCCTAATAAAAGATGGAGTGTGACATAAGCTAAAACCATTGAAGGAGACTGAAGAAAAGGTATGTGGTAATGCAAGGATAACTTTTGTTGATGGAAGAAATTTTCTAGATGGTATGAGGCGTGAGCATGTATGTTTTGGTTTAATTCCAAAAGCTAGTAAAGAGGAAGTAGAAGATGTTCCTATAGAAGTTGTAGATTTATTGAATGAGTTTTAGGATATTGTATCCGATAATGTGCCTGATGGATTACCACCAGTCAGGAAGATCAGTCATCAGATGGACTTGATCCCAGGAGTGAGTTTGCCAAATAAGGCAGCACACAGAATGACACCTGCAGAAAGTGAGGAGTTGAACAAACAAGTACATGAACTGTTATAGAAAGGATTGATCCGTGAGAGTTTGAGTCCTTGTGCTGTACCAATGGTATTAGCACCAAAGAAGAATGGAGAATGGAGGATGTGTACAGATTCTAGGGAAATAAACAAGATCACAATCAAGTATAGGTTTCCATTGCCACGAATGGATGATATTATGGACTGTTTGAGTGGAGCTGTGTATTTCTCAAAGATAGATCTAAAGAGTGGATATCATCAGATTCAAATAAGAGAAGGAGATGAATGGAAGACTGCCTTCAAGATAAATGAAGGACTATATGAGTGGTTAGTCATGCCTTTTGGGCTAACCAATGCACCGAGCACTTTCATGCGGCTCATGAATGAGGTTTTGAAAGAATTTCTGGGTAAGTTTGTCATTGTTTACCTAAATGATATTTTGATTTTTAGCAAAACATTGGAAGAACATATGATGCATATTCGTATGGTGTTTGAGAAGTTGAGAGATGAGAAATTGTTGATTAATTTGAAGAAGTTCAGTTTTGTGAAGAAAGAGTTAGTGTATTTGGGATTTGTAGTTTCAGTAGAAGGTCTAAAAATGGACCCAGAGAAGGTACATGCTATCCTTGAATGGCCTACTCCAAGGAGTGCTACTGAGGTAAGATCTATTCATGGTTTGGCTAGATTTTACAGAAAGTTTATCAAAAATTTTAGCAGTATTTGTGGACCCTTGACTGAAACAATGAGAGGGGATAGAAAAGAGTTTAAGTGGACTAATGGGGCAGAAAAGAGTTTTCAATTGTTGAAATGAAAAGTTATAGAACAACCTATTTTAGCACTTCCAGATTTTAATAAGGTGTTTCAAGTAGATTGTGATGCTAGTGGTACTACAATAGGAGCTGTTATGAGCCAAGAAGGTAAACCTGTTGCTTATTTCAATGAGAAGTTAAATGATGCCAAGAAGAAATATTCTATTTATGATCAAGAATTTTATGATATAGTTCAGGCTTTAAAGAAGTGGAGACATTATCTACTTCCTAAGGAGTTTGTTTTGTATACTGATCATCAAGCTTTGCAATATTTGAATAGTCAAGGAAAATTGAATCAAAGGCATTTGAAATGGGTTGAGTTTTTGCAGAGTTATACATTTGTTTTGAAACACAGGAGTGGAAAGTCTAATAGGGTTGCAGATGCTCTTAGCAGAAGGAAACTATTGCTGACAAAAATGCAGATTGAAGTGGTTGGGTTCAAGGAACTCAAGAATTTATATCTAGAGGATCCTGATTTTGGTGAAGCTTGAAAACCTTGTACAGAACCTGTTACTCTAGACAGGACAAAATGGTTGGATTTCATCATCCAGGATGATATGCTATTCAGAGGGAGTCAGTTGTGCATTCCACGAAGTTCTATGAGGGAGAATCTCATCAAGTAGAAGCATAGCGGAGGATTGGCTGGATATTTTGGTCGTGATAAAACCCTTGGTTTGGTTAGTGAGAATTATTATTGGCCACAGTTGCAACCAGATGTGAAGAAGTTTGTACAGAGTTGCAGAGTATGTCAGATGGTGAAAGGAGTGAAGTAAAATACAGTGTTGTATCAGCCATTACCCGTACCAAAGAAGCCTTGGGAGGATATCAGCATGGACTTTGTTCTTGGTTTACCAAGGACTCAGCGGGGACATGATTGAATTTTTGTGGTGGTTGAAAGATTTTCAAAGATGGCACATTTCATTCCTTACAAGAAGACTAATGATGTTGTTCATGTAGCCGAATTATTTTTCAGAGAAGTAGTGAGACTTCATGGTTTGCCAAAGACCATAGTTTCAGATCGGGACACTAAGTTTGTTGGATATTTCTGGCGTACATTGTGGAAGAAGTTGAAGATAGATTTGAAGTTTAGTTTATCACATCATCCACAGACTGATGGACAGACAGAGGTGGTGAATAGGAGTTTGAGAAATTTGCTGAGATGTTTGGTTGGAGATAAGCCAACAGGATGGGATTTGATTTTACCACAGGGTTAGAATTTGCATACAATAATTCTATCAACAGGAGCACTGGTAAATCACCATTCCAGATTGTATATGGAAGTAGTCCGAGAAATGCATCTGAATTGAGGAAGATAGATAAAGGAGAAATAAGTAGTGCTGAAGCTGAGGATTTTGCAGAACACTTGAAGAACATCCATGGGGAGGTGAGGAAGCATATTACCAAGATGAATGCATAGTATAAGGCTAAGGCAGATGAGAAAAGGAGGTATAAGGAATTTCAAGTTGGTGATGAAGTCATGGTTCATTTGCGGAAGGAGCAGTTTCCAGTTGGTACATATAACAAGCTAAAAATGAAGAAGTTTGGACCATGTAAGATACTGAAGAAACATGATTCAGGAAACACATATGAGTTAGAATTACCTACTGAGCTAAATATTTCACCAGTGTTTAACATTTCAGATCTGACAGAGTATCATGAAGAAGGTGTTGAAGATGGGATCACAGCAGCACAGTGGAGTATTCCAACAACTAGTTCAGACACTAAGGAGATCGAAGATATACTAGACAGTCGTGTTGACAGAAACATAAGGAACAGGACATACGAAGAATATCTAGTCAAGTGGAAAGGATGACTTGTTGAAGATTCATCATGGCTAACAAGGGTGTAGGTTAACCATCTTGGTTTTCCTCTGCACACCTGAGTCATGACAGGGTCACTTCTCAAATTACCCCGGGTGTCTGATGCAGGAGCATCTTGGGTGTAAGAGCAATCTTGCATCACCCAAAAAAAAAAAAAATTCTATTTTTATATTCAATAAGGGCTATTTTGTGCAGAGCTGCTATTTATGGAAAGTTACTATTTTTGGTAATTTTCGTATGTGCTCAGAATGATCTGATTTCTTTCTTGGAGGTTCATTTTGGTCATATAAGTCTGCCAGTAAAGTTTCATTGCCAGATCAAGTATATATTGGAAGATATTGAAGATTTTCGGTATTGGCAGCAAGGTACAGAAATTTTGAACTCAATTTTGAAGGCTTTAGAGGCCCCTGATGAGGTCAAAAATTTGGGTGATGGGCACTTGCGTGGGTCAAGCTTGTAGAGTGCTTCGTGGCGTTTCTAAAATAGGGTTATAATAGCCGATCAGGTCAATTGGTGATGACTTATGGTCTTCGGAAGTTGGGCCACTTGAAATTGCGAAAAATAATTTTCTTCAAAATTTCTGTTCAGGTTTTAAAGGTTATCTTGAGCCGACTATGATGTAATAAAATGTAAAATGAAATAATTCTAAGTTTGTTCGGCCTTATTGGCTAAAATTCTAGAACCTTCCCAGGCGGTGGAAAATTACCTATATAAGGAAGGCTGTATTATTGTCTTAGGCAGTTCAGAATAGTTCTGGGTGGTAGATCTGGGTATTGATTCGAGGCTTTTTCCTACAGAATATTGTAAGGGAATGCCCATGTGGCTTTGCATATTTCCTGTTCTTGCATATTGTTGTTGTTTCTCTATTTCTGTTATGTGTTTGTGGTATTAAGGGGAGCACCCTTCATCATATATATATATATACATACACACACACACACACACATACATATACATATAGATATACATATATACATATATACATATACATATATATATATATATATATATATATATATATATATATATATATATATATATATACATATACATATATACATATACATATATACATATACATATAGACACACACACACACACACAAATATATATATATATATATATATACACACACACATATATATATATCTATGTATATGTATGTGTATATGCATAGATATATATATATATATATATATATATATATACATATATATACATATATGTATATGTATACATATATGTATATATGTATATATATCTGTATATATGTATATATATGTATCAATATATCTATATATATGTATATATATATATATATATATATATATATATATATATATATATATATATATATATATATATATATATATATATATATATATATATATTGCTTGCAACTCCAAAAGTTCCATTCTTATCTTGTTCTCTTCTCTTCGTAGTTCATGCTTCATTCCCATAAGATGTTTCAGCCTCGGGTAATAAACTTGAAGTGAACCAGGCTTGGTTGTAAGATTTATTATCTACTCAGTCAACGCTTTCTCAATGACTCTTCTTTGTTTCTAATTTCCTCAGTGAAATTTGATAATAAACAAATATTATGAAATAATGAAAGAATAGCATGCGATTTATTTTCCAAATATGTAATTAACTTTGAAAGTGATAACTTGTCCAATGTAAGATTCTGTAATATATCCTCAATTATTTTATGCTCCATTTTCTTCTTGTGTAATAGCATGAGGTACTCAATGGTCTCTATACCAGGTTCTTTTTTTTTCTTCACCAATTATTCTAGTTGACTCACTAGGCTACCCTTCTCATTGACATTTGCATCAGGAATAATTTCCTACAATATATCCTTGACACTTTCTAACATCTATATTTTTCTTCTTAGCCAACATTTTACATTGGGTTTCTTTCATTTTTAGTAGATCTCTGAATTCAGATAATTATTTTGGGCTTAATGAAGAAATGTCTACCTTAGGTATAATGATTGGTTGGCTGAAGTGAAATTTGGTTATCTCATGTTTCCTTTTCTTTGTTCTCTTCTTCTCCAGTTGAATACTTTCACCGATATAAAATTTTGGGGAACATGATGCCTTCATTGCATCAGATGTAATAGTAGTTATAGTGTCTTCAATTCTTTCTTCTCTTTCCTCTTCTTTCTTATCTTATTTCTTTTCTTTATGTTTCTTCTCTTCCTTTTCTTCTCTTCTTCTTTCTCTTTTTTCTTCTCTTTCTCTTTATGTATTCATGTTGTTGATGTCATGTGATATCGCTAGAGGTAACCTTCTCGGCATCTTGTGTTGGAAAAATTGTCAGCGCTCCCCTCGGGATTCGTGACATGACTTAACCATCTCCTATGTCTTCTATAAGTCTAGTGGTTGTATCGGGCATTAATAGGTCGATCTTTTGGTGCAACGACAACTACTACTTATAACAAGTGGTATCAGAGCTTGGTCATAGGTTCGAATCCCCTCACATAACGCTGAGGAAGAGATTTTTGGAAAAATTGTCAGCACTCCCCTCAGGATTTGTGACATGACTTAACCATCTCTTGTGTCTTCTATAATTATAGTGGTTGTATCGGGCATTAACAGGTCAATCTTTTGGTGCAACAACAACTACTACTTGTAACATCTTGTTCTATGGTTGTCTCAGTGTCTTTAGGTTCCTCGGTTGAACTTTTTTCTATCTCCTTTCCCTATTCAGTGGACTTATCTTCTATATTGGTAGGGATATCTTTAATAACTTCTAAAATAACTTCATTAATCTCAGAAAAATTAGATACTTATTGTAAAAATGGATCTTTATCCACCAACTTAATAGCAGCAATATCATTAGTTTCCATATGTTCGGTGTCCTTTTCCTTGGTGTCCATCACATCTCCATCATGTCAATTTCTTCAACTCGGTCCTTGTCAGTGATATCTTTAATGATCACTTCATCTTTTAGATGCAGGAGCATCCTGGGTGTAAGGGAAATCTTGCATCACCCAAAAATATTTCTAGTTTGTTTTCAACAAGGGCTATCTTGTTCAAAGATTCTATTTTTGTAAATTTACTACTTTTAGAAAGTTTTTTTTTTGCACTCAGAATGGTCTATTTTCTTCCCTAGAGGTTCATTTTGGTCATATCATCTTGCCAACAAAGTTTCACAGCTAGATCAAGTCTAGTTTTGAAGATATTGAAAATTTTTGGTATTGGTAGTAGGGTACATAAACTTTGATCTTAGTGTTGAAGGCTTTAGAGGTGCCAAATGAGGTCAAAATGATTTCTGATTGGAGCTTGCATGAGTCAAATGTTGTAGAGCCCTTTGCTCCATTTCTGAAATGGGGTTATAATAGTTAATCAGGTCAATGAGTGATAACTTATGGTCTTCGAAAGTTGGGTCATCTGAAATGGAAGAAAATGAATTTCCTTCAAAATTTATTTTTGAGTTCCAAAAGTTGTTTGAGCTGACTCTAATGTAATAAAAATAAAAAATAAAATAGTTCTAAGATTGGTCGGCCTTAAGGGCTAAAATTTTTGGAACCTTCCCAGGTGGTGGAAAATTGTCTATATAAGGAAGGCCCATAGTGTTGTCTAGGGAAGTTTGGGGTAGTAGTTCTAGGTAATAATTTGAGGCTTTGTCCTATAGAATGTTGTAAGGAAAATGTCCATGTGGCTTTGCATACTGTAATTCTAAAATTTGTAATTCCACACTTATGGAGATAATAAGAAGCCCATTTTATGTTCTTGCAAATTGCTGTTGTTGTTTATCTGTTTCTATTATGTGTTTGTGGTATTAATAGGAGAACTCTTCATCAAGTGGTATCAGAGTGGGAGTTCTTGAGTGTACAAATGGATTATTGACTGTGAGGCAGTTTGTACCAGGACTGTAGTTGTGGGTTTCAATGATAACACACAAAAATGCCTCCGTGAAGGGATCTTGGTGGAAGAGCTAGTGGTGTGTCATGTGAGGTTAGAGCCATCCAAAGACAAGTGCAAGTATTGCAAGAAGATATTCAAAAAGGAATGAATCTCACAATCAGAGATGAAAGCGAGGATGAATCTGAAGAAGATGGAAATTTTGATTAGGAAGGAGAGGGAAAAATTCTAAATCAAGAGGAAGAAACACTTTTTTGGGCCATTTCCAAGATTGGGAAAAGACCTAAGATTGAGGTTCTTACATTTTCAGGGAATCTTAACCCATAGGAGTTGATCAACTGGATCAATGAATTAGAAGAGTATTTTGAGTAAGAGGATATCAAGGATCTTGATAGGGTCAAGTTTGTGAAGGTGAGAATGAAGGGTCATGCAAAGATCTGGTGGTAGAAGATTCAATTGGAGCGAAATAGAAAAGGAAAGGAGAAAATCAGAAGGTGAGATCATATGGTAGATAAATTGAAGAAACAATTCATTCATGTTGATAATGAGCTTGATATAATGAAGAAAATGCAAGGTTTAAAGAAAACAAGGAGATATTTTCATGGTTTGGCAAGCTTATACAAAAAAATTATTAGAAGTTTTAGCAGTAATTGTGGACCCTTGACTGAAACAATGAGAGGAGATAGGAAAGAGTTTAAGTGGACTACTGGGGTAGATAAGAGTTTTAAACTGTTGAAACAAAAAGTTATAGAACAACTTATTTTAGCACTTCTAGATTTTAATAAGGTGTTTCAAGTAGACTGTGATTCTAGTGGTATTGCAATAGGAGTTGTTTTGAGCCAAGAAGGTAAACCTATTTCTTATTTCAGTGAGAAGTTAAATGATGCCAATAGGAAATATTATGTTTATGATCAAGAATTTTATGCTATAGTTCATGCATTGAAGAAGTGGAGACACTATATGCTTCCTAAAGAATTTGTTTTGTATACTGATCATCAACCTTTGCAAGCTTTGCAATATTTGAATATTTAAGAAAAGTTGAATCAAAGGCATTTGAAATGGGTTGAGTTTTTGTAGAGTTACACTTTTTGTTTTAAATACAAGAGTGGAAGGTCTAATAGGGTTGCAAATGTGCTTAGCAAAAGGCAACTTTTACTAACAGAGATGCAGATTGAGGTGGTTGGGTTCAAGGATCTCAAGAGTTTGTATCCAAAGGATCCTCATTTTGGTGAAGCTTGGAAAGCTTGTACAAAACCTATTACTCTAGACATAATGAAATGAATGGATTTCATCATCCAGGATGGTATGTTATTTAGAGGGAGTCAATTGTGCATTCCACAAAGTTCTATGAGGGAGAATATCATCAAGGAAAAATATAGTGAAGGATTGACTTGACATTTTGGTTAAGATAAAACCCTTGCTTTGGTTAGTGAGAATTAATAGGCCACAGTTGCAGTAAGATATAAAGAAGTTTGTATAGAGTTGCAAAGTATGTCAAATGACAAAAGGAGTAGAGAAGACTATCAGGTTGTATCATCCATTACCTGTACTAGAGAAACCATGGGAGGATATTAGTATGGACTTTATTCTTGGTTTAGAAAGGACTCAGTAGGGACATGATTCAATTTTTGTGGTGGTTGACAGGTTTTCAAAGATGACACTTTTCATTCCCTGTAAGTAGACTAATGATGTTGTTCATGTAGAATCATTCTTTTTCAAAGAAGTGGTGATACTACACGGTCTTCCAAAGAGCATAGTTTCAGATCGAGACACTAAGTTTGTTGGATATTTCTAGTGCACATTTTAGAAGAAGTTAAAGATAGATTTGAATTTTAGTTCATCACATCATCCACAAACTAATGGACAGATAGAGGTAGCAAATAAGAGTTTAGGGAATTTTCTAAGATGTTTGGTTTGAGATAAGCCAATAGGATGGGATTTGATTTTACCATAGGAAGAATTTACATATAATAATTCTTTCAATAGGAGCACTGGTACATCACCATTACAAATTGTATATAGAAGTAGTCCTAGAAATGCTTCTGATAGAAGATTCATCATGACTGACAAAGGAGGAGGTTAACCATCTTGGTTTTCCTCTTCACACCTGAGACATGATAGGGTCACTTCTTAAATTACCTTGGGTGTCTAATGGAGGAGCATCTTTGGTGTAAGGACAATCTTGCATCACCCAAAAATATTTCTAGTTTCTTTTCACCAAGGGCTATCTTGTGAAGAGCTTCTATTTTTGGAAATTTATTTATTTTAGTAATATTTTTTTTTGAGCTTAGAATGGTCTATTTTCTTCCCTAGAGATTTATTTTTGGTCATATCAGACTACCAACAAATTTTCATAGCCAGATCAAGTCTAGTTTTGAAGATATTGAAAAGTTTTGGTATTGGCAGCAGGGTACAAAAACTTTGAACTCAATTTTTAAAGCTTTAGATGCCCTGAATGAGGTCACAAATTTGGCTGAATTGAGCTTGTGCTAGTTGGACATTGTAGAGTACTTCACGCCATTTCTAAAATGGGGTCATAGCAGTCAATTAGGTCAACGAGTGATGACTTAGGGTCTCCAGAAGTTGGGTCACTTGAAATGTAAGAAAATGAATTTCCTTCAAAATTTCTTTTTGAGTTTCAAAATTTGTTTGAGCCGACTCTGATGCAATAAAACTAAAAATAAAGTAATTCTAAAGTTGGTCGGCCTTACGGGCTAAAATTTCTTGAACCTTCCCAAGCTGTGGAAAATTTCCTAT
This sequence comes from Chamaecyparis obtusa, assembly GCA_027943335.1. Taxonomy (NCBI): domain Eukaryota; kingdom Viridiplantae; phylum Streptophyta; class Pinopsida; order Cupressales; family Cupressaceae; genus Chamaecyparis; species Chamaecyparis obtusa. Next base: position 791,851 of record BSBK01000543.1, read on the forward strand.
ATAAGGAAGGCCCAAAGTGTTGTCTAGGGAAATTCAGGGTAGTAGTTATGGGTAATAATTCAAGGCTTTGTCCTACAATATGTTGTAAGGGAAATGCCCATGTGGCTTTGCATATTATAATTCTAAAATTTTTAATTCCACAGTTGTGGAGATAATAAGAAGCCCATTTTCTATTTTTGTGAATTGTTGTTGTTTCTCTATTTTTGTTATGTGTTTGTGGTATTAAGGGGAGAAACCTCATCACATTTTCTCGTTTCAAGTCAATAGGATATGACTTACCTTGTTTTACCTTAGTCTGGGTGGACTAGTCTGGAAAGAATATTTTTCTCCATACTTCATTAGTTTCTTTTTTGTATTGCTTCTAGTTCTCTGACCATGATCCTTAATGATCTTCCTTTGATGAGAAATCTATTAGAGTGCTTTTTCAGTGCTTCCTTGATCTTGGGTACTGGAAAATTAGGTATAGTTATTACTAGGGATCTTTCCCTCATTTTTTTTTCAGATGTCATTGCATATTTCCATCTTGCATCAATTTTCTTGTATAGTTTATTAGGTAGTTAGTTACCAATTTCAACAAGTATACTCCTAAATTTATTTAATGTGAAAACAATTTCCTACTCTATTTTTTCCTTGTCTTCACCACTCCTTGTATCATACTTTGCATAGTTAATTCCTACAAAATCTCCATAATTCCTAAGATTCTCAAGAAATTCATCTAAGTTTTTCAGTTTTGAGGAATGGTTGTGCACAAATTTAATTGACTTAGATCTTCAAACTCTGTTTCACTATCCTCTTAGAATTTTAGCTTTCTTCTTGGTCTATTATATTCATTCTTTTATCACACATAAGTTTTAGGTTTTGGTAGCTCTATCTTGAGTTTCCTTTTCCCCCTCAGTGTAGAAGTACACCTTGTGAATGGTCTTGTTCCTTTGGCGCTTGGTGTTTCCTTTTTCACTTTTATTTCTTTCCCTTGACTTTAGATAATCCTGCCTCATCTTCTTCAAAAATAAGTCCAAGATTTTCTAATAAATCATTAATTATTCTGGCTATTTTCCTTTGAACCTTAGGTATTAGGATATCTAGTTTTATCTTTTCCTTCACTTCTTCATATGTTCTATACCGAGTAGCTCTCTCTCTCTCTCTCTCTCTCATACACACATACGCTCTCTCTCACCTTCCTACCCACTGTATTTTACATTCTTACCCTCTTTCTCCCCAAATCTCTCTCTCTTTGACACACACATATTCTCTCCCACCTTCCTACCATATACTCTCTCTCTCTCTCATACACACACATACACTCTCTCTTACCTTCCTACCCATTGTATTTTCCCTTCTTACCCTCTTTCTCCCCCACTCTCTCTCTCTCTCTCACACACACATACATATTCTCTCTCCCATCTTCCTACCATCTATATTCCTCTTCTTACCCCCCCTCTCTCTCTCTCTCATACACATACATACACTCTCTCACCTTCCTATCCACTGCATTTTCCCTGCTTACCCTCTTTCTCCCCAAATATCTCTCTCTCTCTCTCTCTCATACACACACATATGCAATCTCTCACCTTCCTACCCACTTTATTTTCTCTTCTTACCCTCTTTCTCCCCAAATCTCTCTCTCTCTCTCTCTCTCTCACGTATTCTCTCTCGCACCTTCCTACAATCTATATTCCTGTTATCAATATTTTACTCATTTGAGGAGGCCTAGTTACTAAGTTAGACTACTGCACCCTAGTTTGAAATTATTAGTGGCCTTTCTTAATATTTGTGTTCATTTCAAGGTACATGAAAAAAATAAAAGGAAATTAACTACATCTAAGAATTACATGTGCATGTATCAATGTTAAGTATGCTATACAAAAGGAAAAAAAACTAAGCATAACATTTACCCAAGCGCACACATGACGTGATCATAGCCATTACAATAATTGAATGAATAAGTACATATATACATGAAATGAGAAATCAAAATATAGGGGTACTAGACATTGCCTGGTATTAATGGTGTCTTTATCCAGTCCTGTCTAGAGAGCTCCTATGGTCTAGAACCTGTAAGAATAGAGGAGGAGATATGGTTTAGATCCAATGGATCTAAACAATGCTTGGTATCATAGTATTCACAAGATGCATATATGAACTTAGACATACATTTTTGGGAAGGGCTGTGCTTAGGGCATGTGCATAAAAGGCTCCAGAGATAAAAGAAACACCATGTTTTCACTGACATGTTTGTTCCATGTGCAGATACAGGAGAAGCAGATCCAAGAACAATCCAAGGGTGCTGGGACCCAAATAAATGACCTTGACCCATGATGCATATCATGATAGGAAAACCTCAAATTTCCTTGTCATTAACTACATCACAGGCCAAGAACACCCATGGTCAACAAAGAAACAACTAGATGATGCAATACCAGTGTAACACTCAAGGGTTACAAAGATGAATCAAGTGAAGTATGGTCAAACACTAGCATAAGAAGGGCTTTCAGAGTACACTGAATCATCATCAAAACAAATGAGCAAGGTACACAAATCTATGTCTCAAAGCTAAGAAAAAGCTGCAAATGATGGATCTTGGCATTGAGGCTCATCCAGTATGTTATGGTGATTTGAAGATGCCGTTCAATAGACAAACATGGAAACAAGAAACAATGCCTTAATTCATGTGATTAGTTACAGTCCCCAATCTTGGTACAAATAGCAAGTGTGATATCTTTTAATAACATCAAATGAGCAATCGCATGGTGCAATAAAATAGTACAGTCTGTAAATGGATAATGCATGTGCCAAGAAAGATGAGCACCGAACGGTATATTGTTAAGTGGACCTCAAGGATTGGAACAAGGGGACAATGAATCATAATCAAGAACTAGAAGTAGAAAGTGGTACACATTTATTAATCATCAAATCAAAAGAGAATATGAGCCTCAAATATGTATATTGAAGAAATGTACATTATAACATAAATGTGCATTGAAAAATATGCATTTGATACATCAATACTATGGCATGAGCATGATAAATATAATGAACCAAAGATCAGGATAGTATGGCATGGTAAATCATTATTTTAATTTGGCACCATGCAAGCAACAGGAATCCTTGGGTTTGAAACATTATGCAAAAGACAGATGGTGCCAATTAAAACAATCAAGTACCAAGATGGGCACAATGATCCAACTAATGAGTGGGAAATCAATGTCATTCTCAATAGAAGATACATCATACCATAGACTTGCAAGCCTGTGCATAAAGGAGCACAAAATCTTAAGCAATAATCATGCAACATTATAGCCTTTGGTCCCAGTCAAACCAATGGAACATCATGCACATCTTCATCTTGTAGGGTATCTACCGTAGAAAAAGAGAACACCCAAACATCTCCAAAGTATGAATGTAACATCAACATCAAATTAGTGGCAAACAACATGTGTGTCATGATTCATACATCATACCATAGACTTGCGAGCCTGTGCATAAAGGAGCACAAAATCTTAAGCAATAATCATGCAACATTATAGCCTTTGGTCCCAGTCAAACCAATGGAACATCATGCACATCTTCATCTTGTAGATAATCAAAGAGCATATATGATGGCTCATGAGCTGGCATTATGAAAACATTGCATGCCATAAGGCAAAACAAAAAAGTAGTGAATATGGGTTGAAGGTATGGTAGCTCGTAGCATTGCAGAGATCAAAGCGGCAAGCATTAAGAAAGAGTGCATAGGATCCAAAACAAAAATAGTGGAATACATGTACCCAAGGTAGAGAACATCATGGAATCCAAACAACCATATGCACTATCCATGGGCTAGCATTACCTCAAACAAGGATATGATGAAAGATCATAGGCTTGTTTTAGAATACCGAGCATGGTCCAATGAAGAAAGATACACCCGGGTCGACAACATGATGCCACAGTCATGAGCAACTGAGCATAAATAAACTGTGCCTTAGCTTTCATAGGCTATTGAGTCTATATCAATAATAGGCCTCATGGACTAGCATGAGCTTCAAAATAATGGAGGCACAGAATGCAAAGATGTGATCATAGGTTGGCAAGATACACGATGATCAAATTAATAACAAAACAATGAGTAGAAGTAATAAGAACTCACATGCCTATGTATAGATTGAGAAGTGAGCTCGAACTCAAGAACATCCTCAATTCCATGGCAAAAAATGATTGGCAGGTTTACGATGCCATTCACAGAGAGGACAAATGCAGTGGATGTGCATTGATGCCCTAAGGCCGTGAAAACAATGAAGATGCAAACTCAAAAGCATAACACTGTTACTTAAAAAGGAGCAGAGTATAGATCTAGCCTGTAGTTCCCAAGCACTGATGACTTTAGAGAATCTACAATACATCAATACCCTAGCTCTTGGGTTTCAAAGAAATAACATCAACAAGAATATGAGCATGATGGTGCACTAGTAATAAAACATATGCCTGAATCATAGTGCCCGTGAAAGTGAATAGATGCAGAGTAAAGCAATAGTGAATAGGAAATGTAATAGGGAGCCAATCAAACAGAATGTGCCCTAGCTCTGAGTATTCATGGGTCATCCAAAGATATAATAGGGAAGTGGTAAAATCAATATTATTTACAACAAACCACAGACAGTGAATAGGGCACATTTTTTCTTGGCACATTTCTCACAGAGTAGAACATATAACCACCATCATGCTCAGAAATCGGGTAACACAACAAACACATCGGCATTGGAATGTATACAAATAGTGGTTTGAATCAAACAACAAATACTTCAAAATATAGGTGATTCCCTTGGCCTCAAGAAAAATATAGTACAATAAAATGTAAAGAATCCAAATATACATTGCCATTAACATATGAACATAGTGCCCTCATTTTTCAAAGAAAGGGTTAATAGAGAGAAGCAATAAAACTCAAATTCATAGTCAATACAACATGAAAAATAGAATAATGAAGAAAATCATGCCTACCTCCTTGAAAATATGATGTCGTGAGGAAACTGATAGATGTTTCTAAAATCAAGTGCCAATGGAGATAGAAACATGCTAGGTGCCGAGAAGAGGGGTTTGATGCGAGTGACTTCCCATTTTCAAAAGAGGGTTTTGATCAAATAATGACTATTATTTCATTTCTCCCCTTCATTTTAGGGTTGAGAATTTATTTTTGATGCCATGAATTCTTTCAAACATGGATTTTATTTAGTAAATTATTAAATGTGCTTTCCCCTTATGGGTTCAGAGTCATTTATTAATTTTGGGCTTAAAAAATTTAAATCCATGTTTTATTTTTTAGGTATAGGTGGATTTTGTTTGAAAATGTAATTATTTTAAAATCTGTTTACCCTTTTTGGTTTGAGATCATTTTAAATATAATAGTTATTGCATGATTTTAATGTAAATTCTGGTGATGGTGTTTTTATAAACTGTTGTAAGAATATTGTTAATGCATGACTTAGGGGGTCAGAGTGGTCTTCTTTTCACCATCTATTCTAAGATGTCAATTTTTTTTACTACCCCCTATAAACTTAGGAATTTGGTATCTGAGTTTATGAGGCATTCATGGGCCTATTTGTGGGATTTGCCATTTTTAGGAGGTTATGGGTCATGAATGCAGATTCCTAGGTTTTAGTTATATACCTCTCACTTT